>JAZHYW010040466.1:0-24910 GCA_037355805.1 Ixodes ricinus | reverse complement strand
CAAGTAACGTAGCCTGAAATTTGGCCTGGGAATGTCGAGGCATAGCGCCACTTCGCCGTAACGTGGTGAGCACGTGCGTCTCACAAAGGAATAACTTTCATAACCATGTAATACTACTCATTCTCAGAGAGGTATTAAGGCTGTCGAAGAAGTTATTAATTTCTATATTATCAAATTTTTTCACTTGGTTAATATTCATTTAAATCAACGCGCTTTGGTTTCAATTTCACAGTGCGTCACACAGGGAGTAAAACGTTACATGAGAGGGAACTCACACTCACGAAAAGAAATGCACTAATAGGTGTTCCATGTAAGTTACCCGGAATATCGTGAGATTTTGAGAAGTTATAGTAATAAGTGTCATGCCTCAAAATCGGCATTTTAGTGAATTAGTTTTTCACTACGCACTTCTTCACTCATCCCTTCCCCGCCAGTGCGAATCGTTCCCTGAAGTAGGATGATAATATTTACGCACGAACATTTGTCCCGTTTCCATATACTTAGGGGGACACTAAACTACCTAAACATTTTTAAATGCCCAAAATAGGACACGTTCCTCCCAAAATGAACTTCTCCCGAAAGACGACATATCTAACGCAAGATCTCCGTCGCGAGACGTTTTCAGAGCTATCCCGAAATATGCGTCTTTTACGGTGTTGATGTCTCAAAATACGTGCATATAATGGAATCGCCACTCACTCAAAATGTGTCTCGCGACACACATACCGTGTCAATTTTTTTCTTCGGTAAAGGTTCATTTTTTTTTACCTTCGTGCCCTAATTAGGAGCTTACCGAATCGTTAGAGTATTTTTTTTAAGAATGCAACAGTGATGACGGTGACATCAGCGTCCTCTGTCCTTTTTCGCCGGTGCTCCTACGATTATCCGCCAGGATCATGACAACACTTAGCGATACCCTGCCACTCCTTTGACGTATTGTACTGTCATTTTCAGGACGCCTCAAAATGCAGTGGCGAGGCAGGAAGCTAAACACACCATTTATTTAGAGACGCGCACACTAAAGAGTACTCTAATCTTCCAGCAACCCTCGCCTCAAAAATCAAATGAAAGTAAAGAAGTACAGTGCTGCCAACTAGATATAATCATTAAAAGGAAGTCCCCCAAGCGAATTTTTTCAAGTTCCACCAGTCGCCTAAAGAGCTCGGGTGGCGCTCCGTTTTTAGGTGGAGTTCAATTTATTCTTTGTACTGCGAACATTATTTCATACAGATTTGACCAGTCTTTTATGGAAGGTTACGCCGACTCGGTCAAACTGCTACGGACAGCGAGTTGGCCTCCCGGATCATCATCCGCGCTACGGGGTAGGAGTAAGACTGCCAAGCCTCTGAAGTGGTTCCGGATAGACCACTCGATGCCTTCACCCTTGCTCGTGTGTGGCCCGTTCAGGTTAAGGCCGTTGAGGTTGCTGTTGTGGCAGTTTCTGTACCACCAACCGCCTTTGAAGTATTTGGCACAGTTTTCGGTATCTTTATCGTTGTCATTGTCGAAGGTGGTAAAGTTGATTCCGTTCATGTAGCTGAACGAGTCCGAACCTGTAAACGTGAATAAATTGAAGGGCTATCACTGAGAACTCTTCTATGGATGCCCTCATATTACTACGACACTGGCATTATGAAGCACTGATTGAAATCAAAGGTGGTAATACTCCATTTACAACCATGCCACACGGGTGTTATTTCTAACCGATACGCCTTTTATGCGGCATAAGCCAGTTCACCTATCCCCAAAGTTGTCTGCAGTCTAAAGGACTCTAAAATCTTTTAAAAGAACTCCAGAGTCTACATTTTTCGCAGGGCACTGAGTGTAATCAATATTTACGTTTTATAAAATAAGCCTAGTGAATGACACTGCTGAGATTGTGTCTCCTATAACGTGCCGCAGAGTAAATAGACAGTTAAAGTAAGAGCGTTCATAGACCACTGCAGAGGTGTTAAATATATTTGGGGAAGGGGGGGGAATAGATTATGCTATTTTTATTGTTTAATTTTTTTTTAATTTTCAATAAATTTATTGATTTGCTTTGTGGAAAAGCAGACACTGCGAGCCCAGTAAATAGTGCCCGATTCTAAGTGTATACACAACAGACTAAGAACCTCCTACGCCAATCTCTGGCGCTCTATGAGTTACCTGAGCCAAAAAGAACGACGAGGGATGTCGCTGACGGTAATTCACTCGCAGTGGCAAGAAGACGTCCAACTCTTTCTGCCACTGACAGTGCATGACTATACGAGTGCGATACTCATAGCCTTCCTTCCCTGCTAAGCAGATTTACGGACGATTAACGAAAGTCATTTCGACACCATTCTTGAAAGGCAGTATAAATGCAGTGATGCCACAAAGTTTTTTTATTTTTTTGGGGTAAATTTTATTGAAAATTACATAAATAAAAAAAAACAAATATGAACTGGCCTTACCTGAGGGTCCGGAATAGCCGCCGACCGTCATTTTGTAGTGGTTAGCCTCAGACGCGACTTTGAAGATTTTGTAGTTTGCAACCAGGCTTTCTCCATGTCTCGTTTTTCAGTTCAATGCGTAGAGAGAATCCCCTGTCGTCAGATGTAAGGGTGTGCAGCACGTCGTTTCCTTGCGAAATCAAAGAAATGAAAGTCTGTAGTCAGACGGTACCGCAGCAAAATGTAATATGGCACGAGGAAACATAAGGCCCCTTTAAAGGCAGCAACCAAAACTGAGCGCGCACTGCTGCAAAAAACAAAATACCCATGCGTCTGCTTTTCACTAGTAGAACTGTTGAGTCAATAAAGGGAGTTAATTAAATTAACTTATAATCACTATGAGCTTCGGAACATTTTGTGGGTATAGACGTTTGTAAGAACGGTCTGTGGGCGCCGCCATCTTGCTGCATGATGAGGGTAGATTGTCTAATAGCATTGCTGAAGGCCGTGAGTACGGCTCAGCAATGCTTGACTATCAGACGATCTACCCACACCAGCCGCAATATGGCGGTACCCAGAGGTCGTACTAGAAACGTCAATAGACGCCAAGAACTTAAGACACGCTAAAAATAACTTACTATTCCCACGCTTTCTTTTTTTTTTTTTTGGTTCGGGATTCGTTTTTTGGCGTTCTTATCGGCTAACGCCGCAATCTGATTGGCTGCGGGGCGATGAGAAGATGCTCAGGAACCGCTATAGGCGGTTTGACGTCACTGCACTGTGGTGGTGCTGCTGTCGGCACTGCGCATGCGCAGATGCCGCCTCGGGGCAATCTGGTTTCTGCACACGTGCAGGGCCAACACGCTGTGCGGCAAAACGTGAGCTTGTTTGTAAACCGTGTGTTGGCTTACAGCTACTATTCTACCCTTACGATAGGCCGCCTTTCCGGTCTCGGCAGCACCCATGGCGAGCAAACAGTAATCAAACACAAGGTCAAGCGCTCCTATGCTCATCCATGGAAAGCCGTTCTTAAACCTCCGAATCCCAATATGAGTGCTGAGGCTCAGGTCGATTCGTTTTGACGCAAAATGAAGTTATGATACCTCATGAAGTGCGGAATTTTTTCATGATCGCTGCCTGTGACCTGAGCGTCTGGCTCAGAACTTCGAATACATCTTAGATTTCGCCAGACATCTACAAGTTAAAAGGGGCGGTGCAACGATATTATAGGGAATGTTTTTCAGGTTACAAGAGCTTAATGGCACAATACTCTGTTTCACCTTATAATGTACCGCAGGAAAAACAAAATAAAAAGCGCGAGCGCCTTGCTCTGGAGCACATCTCGGCGGCACAAGCTCTCGTAGACTTAAGAGCCGCTGCCAACGCTATGAGCTCGCGCTTCTAGCCTTCGCTGCGGTACAACATAAGGTGAAACGGAGTATAGTGGGATTCAAGAATACGCGCACGGAACGTCACTGGCCAAGAAAACCCTTTGTCGGGGTGTAATTTGAAGGAGAAAAGTGACCATTTTCCTTCATTCTCTCCTTCATGAAACTTGATTACGTAACTGAGGGATATCAGTATCCTCCAGTGATAATATTTTCAGGCGGCTCATAGATTGGACCCGACCATTGCGTAAGCAGTTGATTTGGGCTCATGATAATCGATAGCTGGAGAACCATTCAGCTCGAGAATGACGACAATAGCCAAACCATAACAATGTCTGCAAGTCCGCGCGTGTCCTCTGTCTTGCCAACCCCAGTACGGGGCTATGATCATCATTGGCAGCACATAATCGGCTTCAGATCACGTGGCCGTTTGTTCTGGCTGCGAGTTGAGGGATGAACGCTGCTCGTCTTTTTTAAATTTTTTCTGCGACTTCGTTTGGGTGTGGTGAAAAACGAACGGGTGTTTTACACGTCACTAAGGTCAGGGATCCGCTCTCAGTTGTATTTGCGCAAAGTACAAAAATCGTTGCATCGCCCCTTTAAAGCCCCTTCATGTTTCGAAGGTGCGTCGATGCACGAGGCATGTGCAGCCCTTGGGAAGATCACGGCGGCACAGCGGCGCCATGATCGGGACACGTGGAGCGCCACGTGCCCCGAGCATTTGCACAACAATGAATGGCGCCAATTTCCCCAGTGTATAGGAGCTTTATTACAACTAATTACAACTATGGTGCCTAGAGCGCCTTTCCAACTGGTGTGCTTGGCGTCCTATCCCACCCATACATCAAAAGTGGTCCCGAAGTGGCAACCAATGACGTCACAGAAGCCGGAGGGTCAGACTGTCGAAGGTCGCGATCCTAGCGGTTGGCCGTAGAAATGATGGCGAAAAGCACGAGCAAACGCGAGTGTCGCTGTCGTCGTGGCGTCCCAACTTCTGGCTGGTGACGCTTCCGGTGACTGTCACACTGGAGAGCGACCTGCAGCAGAGCAGGCGCCTGCCACATATGACCAACTCATGTTTACAAACAAACCGGAGCGCCCTAGTGGACACCACCGGCGCCGGGCATGTGCGATAGAGTGTGGGCGAGAAGATCGAAGTCGCCCATAAACAAACTATTGAAATCAAAATGCGATGTTGTCGGCGTCGGTGTCATTCCACGTGCTCTTTTTCGCGCTGGAGTTGTTCATTCTACGTCTTCCTGGCAATGTCTGACTACTTGAGAGACCTCATCGAAATTACCGAGGCTCGTTACACCGCAAAACTTCGCGTGAATTATGTGACATGCGGCGATTCATTCCGCATGCACGACGCAGAATGGACGCTAAACACTGATTCGCACGATGAGATTCCGCTCGCAATTTTCAGTCACGACCTCGCTTGGGCTGAAAAAGCCTGAACCGTAGCTGAGATGGTCGACGGCGGTACTGAAAATCGCAAGCAGAATCGGACCAAGTGAATCAGGCATAACAAGTCGGTGATGACCACTGAAAGTAATGATCAACATCTCTTTATATCCACTGTTTACACCGAGCCTACTTACACCAACCAACCTTCAAACGTACAAGTCTTATGAGGCCTGCACTTATTTCGTATCGTAATTACCGGGCCAAGGTCTACGGGCCGGTGTTGTCTGAAAGGGCTGTCGACAAGCAGAAACATGTGACAGAGCGGACGACAGTTCGAACGATCAGGCAGCCGTTTGAACTTGCAGGCGCAATGAACGTAGTCCGCAGGTTGCTCGTACAACTTGGCGGTTTTCCCGCGTTTATGTTGGAATAAAAAAGAAATCTGACGACCACAAATATTTGTGAATTCAACCCAAAGTGCTTTTCACACAAGCAATCGTGATTCGACGGCGTCTCGTTTTTATATTTAACGGCACCTATCAACGACCTCGGTCGAACCGAGCACCTGAAAACTGACCGTCAAACCTTTCTCGACTCCTTTAGTACAGCCCCGGTCGCGGCATTTTGACGAGAAGGCAGGATTTTCTCTGGTTTCTTTCAACACAGTGCAGGAATTCATGTCCAGCATGGTGACTTCCGCACACAGCCCCAGACCGGAAGTGCGCTCGACGCGCCACCACCGCGCCGTGATGTAACAGAATTGAGTGTGTGTACGCCACGGCTATGGGAACACGCCAGGAACGCGACCGGCGACAGCAAGACAATTTATGACGTCATTAGGCGGAAATTGAAGGACCACTTTTTTGGACGTGGTAAAAACACAAGTCGGAGACGCGATCCAGGAACTATACTACAAGTTACTAAAACAGAACTACTTAAGTTAAGTTACTCATATTGGCCTCAGAAGAAATTTAAGCCGAGTAGAAAATACTAAAATTTAAAGTAATTGAGTAAATTACTACCATAAAAAGTAGCCAATTGCATTTGAAGATTCTTTTCATATTTTCATGATAACCAGACAGTACCTAGGTTTCGATCTGTTGGCGAAATTGTGCTAGCCAACTATGAAGCAGTTTATGTTTTCACAGAAATGGTTTAATAGCTGGTTCTGCTTTTGCGTGCCTATTTGTTTTTTACTTTCTTTTGTTTTTTGGTCAATGACATACTGCGGATGTATCGTTAATATAAAAAAGAGTGGAAATACTATGAATATGTCGAAATAACATCACCTAAAAATAAACTTCCGTTTAAAAAGTCTTTTTTGTTCTCCTTGTAAATGAATTTATCATTGAGATTTTAACACGGCTTATGCAGCTCCGTGTACTTCACGAAATTTCATTAAAAATGCTGAATACCGATATATAGAAGGTGTCCTTGACCGTTTATACTTTCTTTCTATGTATCCTAAAATTATAAAGTTGATGTCAAACTAAAGAACTTTACTCAACGATACTTTAATGTATCGATATTACGATTATTTTAGTTGTTAGTTAATTATTCAGCTTTTAATAGACCACAGTCTCTAATATTGGAAAAAATATTTCAGGAGTTATAACGTCCCATCGACCACGATATTTTACGTCAACGTTTGGTTGGATATAATGAGATAAAAAAGTAAGGAACGAACCGTACAGATAATGCATATTTTAAAATACAAAATAAAGTTTAAAATGGTATCATTTTATGGTGCTATGAAAACAGAATCACGTCAACTTATCAAAATTACGAGACATTAAATTACGAAGCATCCTTCGATATTACATTTTCCAGAACTTTCATATTGATGCATTGCACATTAAGAATGTTATTAGACCTCAAACTTTTCCCATTCAGTTACGGCGAATTGCAGTTTCTCAATATAAAATACAGATGACGACACGTGTTCAAAAATAGCTTGATGTGCATTTGCCGTCGTGTGCCGCTTGGAACGCCACGTGAAAGACAGAAAAAGCGCTAGATGTCATGGTGTCATGGTGTCAGGCTTCAAAAATAAAAAAAGAAAAAAAAAAGCCTTCAAATACGAGTACCGAGATCTCTCTTTTTTGTACAGAATATTTTTAAGGTCCCAATTAGGACTGTTGCGGGCCTTCTTCTTTATGCTTCTTATTTCGAACGACTCCTGTTTTGCGTGCACTTCGCTTGGGCAAATATTTTTAGGGTTTCCCAGTAACAGAGTACGGTATGCGCGCTCAGGTGCTGAATCAAGCATGACACGTATGGCTAATCCGACTATCCGCGACTTGGTAACGATGAAGTCGTCGAGAGGCAGAGCTTTAGAGTGCCAAATCCCCCCCCCCCCTCGCTAAAGAGCTGGGGATACTGTACACGTCATGAGCGTGCGACACTCACCAATCCAATATTCCTTATCTCTGTCTCCAAATCCATTTGCATACTCCGTCCAGTTTCGGTAGAAGTAGTAGACGCTGTTCCCATACTGGCCTCTTTTCTGAATAACCTGGAAGTGGATTTTAAGACGATGTTATAAAGCACCCCTCAATCAAATCCGTCAGTTACGCGGGAGGTATTTTTGTTCGGCAAGAACCTTAACCTGTTGGGCAGTCGATTAAATGTGTTTGAATATATTCGGGAAACTATCAGCCTAGTGGCGAAATATTCATATGTTTGACACCGACTTAGACGGCCGGTATTAGTCGAGTAGCCTGTATACCAGTAAAATCCGGAAGAATGACGATGTTGTTTGCACAAACTATGTCGCGCAATGTTTAAAACAATTGTGGTAGGCCGAAAGTTCAGGATTTCTTTATCGTTAGGCATTTCAATTCACGAGGAATGTTTCTGAATAAACGACAGAAAATGTGACAGGTTTAGAATAAAAGGAACACACATTCAGTCGGGTGTGAATTCAATTTCTTGGACTTAAACATTAAACACTCACGGTCCATCTTCCACCGTCGGTGTTCATATCGCAATAGACCGATGTTCCCTTGGAATCCGAGGTCGGAAATATGACGTAAACACCGCTGTTAATTTGTCCAGCCTTTTGCAGGTCGCCACAATCTCGAGGGCGAAGGCTTTCTGAAGACAGCAGGGTGAGCACGTTGAGCCAAGAAAGGAAAATGAGAGGAATAAATCAATTATGCTTGTGAGAAGCACAAATTTCGAGCACAGTCACAAAAATGTCTGCAAGCGTGTCGTCCCACAATATATTCCGCGTACTTAGCTTGACCAGTGAGGAGGACCAAAGGTAACATTTGCATTTGAGCACGGTGCGTTATTGTGGAAAGCCGGGATGCAGAACGTCGGGGAAGGCGTTTCCGCACAGCTGGTACACACACCAGCACTGAAGCGCAGTTCAATTCAGTCTAGAGCAAATAAGAACACGCTATCGCAGCTAGCCGTTTACCATATCAGAATCAACAGTTCGGCAAGGTGGTTGCACATCACAATAGATAAAAAGCGCGAACGACAAATACAAGTTGTTGAACAAGACCAATACAATACGATAATGCAATACAATTTATTTTCTTTTGAATACATTTCGCTCTGTACCCACGGTATTGGATGGAAAGGTGGCGAAGGGATATATTATTCCCTTTGAGGGGCATTTGCCGCTACCTTCTTGACCTGTAATTTATTATAGATAGCTCACGTGCTCGTGTAGGGCAAAAAAAAAAAAAAAGAAAACAAAGATGAAAAAAATGTTGAAAAAGAAAATGTTGAAATCTGTTTGCGCAGCGACAGGACGAGTAGGGGGTAGTAGGGGCTCTGAGATGTGGTAGTAACTCAAGACCTGGGGTTTCTGTCATGGATGAAACGTTGCATGTAGCCGCTCAACGTCTATACAGGAGAGGGCGCTGCGGTCAAATGCGTATATAATCGCGTTAAACTTTGCATGCATTGGCTCAACATTTATAGACGAGTGTGCGCTGCGGTCAAATGCTCAAATGCGTATATAACCACGTTCCATACCACACATTCTCTTTCTGACATGGATGAAAACGAACGAAAGGCTCGGCATGCTGCGGCTCAGCGTCTACGCAGACAATCACCACCAGAGCTTCGCCCCAACCAGCATCCTTCACCACGTGGAGATGCGGTCAATATTTGGTCGCGACGACCAACGGACATTTATTTTTCTATGTGCTCTTCTCGCGCGTCCCGACTTATAGCAGCAAGAAAAAAGAAGGAAGTACTTGAAACCGACCACGATCAACGTGAACGCTGCATCCACAAACACTCGGGAAAAGCTACAACGAGAACGATTCCACCGACCAAGCGAGCTCGGCAGAATATAGGCCTAGCAGGGACTCGGCGCAACGTTGCCAGCGTTGCTCCGACGGTCCTCTGCCCACGACCGGCTGGCTTGCTTGATGGAATACGTGCCCGCGCGACCCTTGTGGACCCTTACGGTATTATAGTTTGATCGCTGACCTCAATTTTAGATTAAAAGGTCAATCTCTTCTCTTTGTTATCTCGTTGTTTGTTTTCCGAAGCAGCGGTGACGAACGCTGTCGTCGAAAATGAAATCTCGTCGATTCACTCTCCTTGTTTTGTGTGATATGGAGCTCAAATAAACTCCGTATAGATTACCTTCGCAACACTTTTTAGTACACTTCGTTATTAATGTCATTTTATTCTGACACGACCGGACGTCACTATCGAGCTATAACAGTTCGTGGGAGCTACGCAATGCCGGTCCAACCTTTCTCTGCCGAGCGTCACGTCAGTATTAAGTTGCAATCGTAAAAGATCGGTCCCGAAGCGCTTACCAATGGACCTTTTGTAGAAATACGCGGTGCGCATGCGCGGAGTATTTGATGCGCCTGGGTTCGAGAGTATCTAGTTCCAAACAATCCACCATCTTGCATTTCTCGCCTTTGGGCGCCTCGGAAGAAGAAGAAGAAAAAGAAGAAAATAAGAACATCGATAGTCGAGACTCAAGTTTTGATGTTGCGAACAAGGTGAACACGAGTCATCGTACTGACGACGCCCGTTCTAGATTACGACGTGCACCGCAATCATGCCGGTGAACTGTGTAGCCTTCGGCTGTCGGAACTATTTTCGCTCGGGTTGTGGAACTAGCGTTTTTCGCTTTCCGTGTGGTAAGCTTCATCCCCTTAAGCGGGCAGCCTGGATTCGTGCAGTCAGGAGAGTTGACAAGTTCGACCCCTCGAAGAACCAAAAAGAAAACGAACCGGTAGCACACAAGAAGCCTAACGTGCACATTGTTTTCTCTACAAATACTCTCCAACCCAGTGCGCCTACAGATTCGCCCATCGCCCCATAGGTGGGAGCACATATTCGCCAAAAGGTCCATTCGCGGTCAAACAGCGCAAATCCAGCACTTCGATCAAACGCGCGCGTCCGCTCCGAGTGTGAGCAGCAGGTATTACGTGGCTCTTGCCTGACACTCTCGTAGCTCAAAAGTATCTTTTTTAACGTCGGCTCGCTCCTCCATCCCCGAGGCCGCGAAATATTCCGCGGCGATTTGTTTCCATCTACGTCGCTTTGCGAACGACTGGCACAGGCCGTTTTTACCAACGATGACAGTTGTGTTGACTTGGGAGGAACAAGCTGGGAGCATGCTCCGGAATAGAGTTAGTCGTGCTCCGGACGAGTGCGCGAAGTGAAGGGTGAAGATGTCAAGGTAACAAAATATTTTGACGAAAACGGGACATGACGTCACAAACGTCAAACTACAATGACTCCACCCCACAACGACCTCCAAAGAAGGCGTCCCATTTGAGCGATGGCTCATGGCGCTTCTTTTTTTCCGGTTCTCTTATTGGCGTTTTTCGCTTCTGGTTACATATGGCATCACATGAGCTTCGACAGCGCCTTCATTATGAAAACTCGGGAAAAGCTTGAACTGCGATTCACCGAACACGAGAAACAAATGATTATCTGGATTCAACAAGCATAAAAAGGTATTCGAGTGAGTGTCCGAGTCCGTTGTTGCATCCACACGCCGCAACGGGAAAGTTAACTCCTCATAGGATCTTCCCACGGGACTCTAATAACGAAAAGAGCGCTTGGAACTCCCGATGCGGAAGCAAAAGGACTACAAATTGAAGCGGTGCTCAAAGCAGGTAAGTGTTTTACAACAGTTCCATATTGTAAACTATGCGGTGTTGTTCTCTCCCGGATATGTAAACTGTAAACTATGAGGCCTGGCCTAAGCGCTCTTTCGGCTGTTTTATACGTTATTCTGTGTTGCTTACGTTTTTGTATACAAAGGCTTGTTTAATGGGCGATACTATATAAACCGTTGGGAGCGGTGTCTGTACTTTCGTTGCTCGAAGCCAGGAAGTAGCTACCTGGCATCATAGTTTTCGTAGCTATGTTTATCTCGTCAAGCTTTCACGGGCAGAAACGCAAGCCCCGTACATGTTGTGCATGAGGCAGTGGAACTGTCACTGACGTTTGGCATGCATTAAGACAGCTCTCTCCGAAATCTTCATTTTTCTAATTTGTTTTTGATCATTTCGGTTGTTGTTAATAATCTCGACGCTGTTACTCTTATCTGTGAAATCCATGGACAAAAGTCAAATCATTTTATATGTTTCTTTAGAACTCTCCTCCCTAAAGATGCAGTCCACAAGCGGGAGTATCACTTTAGAGAATATTAACTTTTGTTGTTACATCTTGTATATTTGATATGACTGCATAACATTAATGGTTTGTTGTTAATTTTTTTTTGTTCTAGGAAGGAAACTGCTTTTTTAGCAAGTGAATGCGGTCTGGGCTGTACATGATTTCCAGGCAATTAATGAGCACGGTTAAGTTGTGACAGAGAATCAGATATGCAGCCTGTCCACAGCAAGTCAACAAGTACTCTCTTGCTGCAGCCAATGGTGGGCTGGTAGGAAGGGGAACCATCTGTTGAACAAGAAGAAGACGAAGCCACGAAGACATGAGTATAGCGCTCAAGCTGTTAAATGCAGCACCGTACTATGGTGCCGTCAAAGGGCACTTCAGCGAATAGGCGACTTCCTGCTAAATGTCTGTCGAGCACTACAGGTCGGTACACGACACCTGCTCATAAAAGAGTGACTATGATACCTGGGAGCACCAGATCAATGTCAGCACGTACCTTTTTATAAAAACAAATGCCAGACTGTTTCAAGACGACTGTGACGCCCTGATCGCTTGTCGAGTACAGCGATGACCAACAGTTCGTCGATATACTCGACAAAGACCTTCAGTGCCGTGTTCATATGGCTGCTCGAACATCTTTGGCTATTGCAGTAAAGGCTGGCACCACTGTCATCATTTAATAAGTCCTTTATGGCCCGAGCTGTCTTAGTTACGACCACCTCAGCACCCATTCAATTTTCCCCTAAATTTAGCGGGGAAAATGATGTCACACGACTTGGTGTCACGTCACCTACAAACAAATTCAGTTTCTCCGCTAGATTTAGCGAAAAAATCGACGTCACGTTACCTCGACAGCAATTCAGTTCCTTGCTGAATTTAGCGGGAACATTGTCGTCACATGAGCTCAAAACCAATTCAGTTTCCCCGCTAAATTTAGCGGGCAAAATGACGTTGCATGACTTGGTGTCACGTCACCAACGAACAAATTCAGTTTTTCTGCTAGACGTCACATGCGGAGGAGGAGGACGGGAAGGTACGGAGGAGGAGGAGGTGTAGGGGAGAGGAGAAGGAGGAGGGGACGAGGAAAAAGGAGGATGAGAGAGGGGAGGATGGAAGAAGGAGGAGGAGGGCAGATGAGGAGGAGCAGGAAGGGAGGAGGGGGATGGGGAGGAGGAGGAGGAGGGGCATACCCTCCAATCCGTAACCTCCTCTCCTCCTTGTCAAGAGCTGCGTTCTAATTTCGAGTTACAGAGATTTGTAAACGTCTAATTTTTTTTACTAGGTCCACTCAGCGCAGAAATAACCTCTTCACACCAGGGATTTGCACCTTGCGCACCACAACTCGCAGTTACATCTAGGTTTCGCGTACGCTGTGAAAGCTTCCTCCACTCATATCTTTGTCCACTTGTTCCGTTAGGTGATGGTGTGATTCACAGGTGGCCTCCCGACGCTTCTGTCACCCAAAGCTACAGGTAAGTTCAAAGTATGCTGCAAAAACTGCCCCGGCCCAAGTCTTTGCTTTTTCTTTTTTCTTCTAGGTCCTCGCAGTGCAGTGGCAGCCTCGCCACACCAAGAATTCTCACCTTGCGCAGCTCAGCTCGCAATTGCACGCAAATTCTGGGTACGCCGTGAAAGCTGCCTACACTCCTCTTCTTTTCTACTTGCTTTGTTGGGGATGTGCAATACACAGTAAGCCTCGCCTTGCCAGTGTGCTGCTTTTTGCATCACTTAAGTTTCGGTGTGTGTTATGAGACTTAAAAGCCACCTTAATCTAACTCATTTCGTCCGGGCCATGTGCTGCAGAAATTGATGCCTTCTGGGGGCATGAACAACGTGTAGTGCAAAAAGATTAAGGGCGACGAAGCGACTAACCCCACTTAAGGTGGGGTTAGTCGCTTCGTTTTTTTATACGGAGGTTTAGCTGTTAGACCGACATTTCGCGCGCGGTGTCGCTGCACAAGCTAATTGTGCAATCGCCGCTTGACTCCCTCGATTAGTTCGGAGATCGTATCATTTTCGGTTCCATCAGATTTATTATGGGTTCGCGTGCGTGTTGCTCGACCATTTTCGCGTTTCGGTCGACCGCGCCAGCTGTAAACGCAGCCGGAAACGTCAAAGACAACCCCATCGGCCGGTTCTCAATTTTCAGATATACCTGGTATTGTTCGTGTATAAGACGCACCAGCTCATCTGTGGTCAAATTAATGTGACAACAGACATAGCCAGGGTAAATCCAAAGGGGCAAAAACAAATTTGTAAGTCGATCAAGATTGCATGTTTACGCAATCTTTACGCCAAGCAAATATGTTCTCGGAGGCAGAGCTTTGAGTCGCCACCGCTGTGCGAGCATTATCATCATCATCATTATTTGCGCTCACCGCGCGGGAAACAACCTTGTTGTTGCCGGACAAACCGACGAAAAAACGGACAAGCCTCAGGTATGGCTGCAGAAAGTAAGCACGATTTTGTTCATCTTCTCTTTAAGGATCACGGTGGGTATCATAATTTAGATGGAGGATGAAAGTTTCGACGTTTCCATCATTCGCAGAGGTAGACCATCGCAAGAAAAGGCGAGGATCTTTGAGAATTGTACGAAGGGGCAATATGGCTGGTCTACCGAGAACGACAGCGTATCGTCGTATTCGTTGGGCGGCAGAACACGATCGAAAACTTATATTGTCGGTTGGTAGCGAAGATGCGATGAGCTCAGCTCATTAGCCGGGTGGGGAGGCCCGCTGGCGGTTCGCCTGAATCAGTTGCAGAAGCATCGCCCGTCTCGTATGCCAGCGGAATGTACTGCCCATGTGCTTGTTTCCTGAGACTGTACCTGATACTTCGGAAACGGACTTCAGTGAAGACGACATTCACACAAGACTAAACGTATCCCCAGAGTCGGCGAATTCATCTCACAGTCATGAGCCCCACGCAGGCGGAGACATTGAAGGAAATGCCGAATGGGATGAGTTGTCCCATTCGGCAACTATCAGCCAGACTTGATTGGAAGAAGGTACCAGAGGCTGTAAGACCTGTTCAGCTATCCTTGCAGTTTATCATTGCTGAGCCTCTACCTTCCGTCTGGGCTTTCCGACATTCACTTCCGGCGGCTTTCAGAAATAGCAGTGAAATGTGTTAGACTCCTAGTGGCAAACAAATTTGCTGCATTTACAATGGTGCACCTGCAGTAAAATTCTTGTATGGCTGCTTGCTTATTAATGTCCCAGTTTACAATATTTTCAGTCTGGACATTAACTGCGCAAGCTAATTTGGTTTTAGTGTGCTGCACTAAAAAAGGAAAAAAATTGCTTGGTTGACAGACATATGCTTGATACTGCATTGTTTAGGCGGCAAGTTTGCCATCGTAGCGTTTCCTGAGGAGGACAGCATGGGTATTGTTCATAAGACGTGGCTTGTTGACGGCAGCGAAGAGACATTTTGACCTAACAAAAAGAATCTTACAAAGCGTTGCTGAATGACCATCGAAGAGGTGCAACCGAGAGTTGATTGGATGCAAGTCAGATGTGTGACCAAGGGCTGGGCTGGTAAGTGCCTTTGGTGTTGGATATTTCTTAGTTCTCAGTGAATAATTTGTTTTAGGCACATACGAGAAAGCATTGGAGAACCTGCAGTTTCTAATACACCTCGGACTTCAATAGCGAGGAGGAGCTTTGATGCCACCTCATATGTTCCATGTTCCTGCCCTTCAAACGACACGTTTGCTCAATAAATAATAATAAAACTTGATTTGTTTCAAACAAAATCACTTTGCACCTGTCTACTTCTTATTATTCGCGACTCCAACTAACTATAGGTGGCGCCACTCATTTTCCAAGATGGCGGTTATAGTGAGGGTCGGAGAGGCGTGCCGCTGTTGAGCCAGTCCAGTGTGCTGGCTTCACTGAGCGACACAAATTATTTCTGGTAATACGAGGAAGCTAGGGTGTTATTAGCGCAGGTCACCTATTTATCATTAAAAAAACGGTGTTTAGCGTAATATTTACGCAAGGGTGCGCGTTTTAGTTCTGGAGCGAAACCGAAACAAACCTCTATTTGGATTTAATGTCTCAATATAGGTCTTAATTTCGGATTCTTCATAACTCGAGATGTGCCCCACATCGTAATAATTTAGTTAGAGATGTTGTTCGCGGAAACTTTATTTTGTGACATACATTTTCGATCCAGGCTGATATTTGTAGTTGTTGAAAAATCAGTGCTGATATTTGTGCATTATTGCTGCCTTTTCTCACTCAGGTAATTGTAATGGGAAATAACGAATTACGGGCCTTTTAATGGATTTTTGGGTATTTAGATGACTAATTGGTTTACCATTATTCCCAGCACAATAATAAGAGAATAAGTCCGATATTACAATATGTCCACAATACGTTTAAATTAATAAACGCTGTTCTCACTGCAACAACCAAAAGACGGAATCAAATTCAGACAGCTGAAGAGGAGAGAGTGTGTGTGTGTGTGTGTGTGTGTGTGTGTGTGTGTGTGTGTGTGTGTGTGTGTGTGTGTGCGTGTGTGTGTGTGTGTGTGTGTGTTTTATCAGCGTTAGACACGATACTCGATAAAAGTATTTAAGGTAATTTACTGAATACCTGCTTCAAACAGTATTTGAAATACTACTCAGGTTACTTTCACTGTGGAGAATCTTGAGCAGAGTACACATACTTTGAAGTTTATTTGACATATGAAATATCGGGGAGGGAGGAGCAAAAGGTTGCCGAAGCTACCTCAAGAGGCTCCATTCGTCTTTTCGGCGCTACAGCAGTCGCAGCAGCAATGTAAATTCAAGCTGAAAATATTTTTACAGAGACTGTTTTGACATAAATTAAACACGAACAAAACACAAATTAAACACAAACTCAACGCAAACCAAACACAAACTGGGATGATTTGCCTTAAGTCAATTCATAAATGAATGCATAAAATATTAATCATCTGAATCTAGAGAGCATATTCCTTTATTTAGTTTTTAAAGCTCCGCAAAGAACAGCAATTTGGAAGATCTAATACTTCTGAAAATTTGTTTAAAAATTCCGGAATCAAAAAGCTCAATTTCTGTTACCCGTAATTTGTGCAAATTTTCTCCTGAAGTAATAACTCATGCCGTAAATTATATGTCGTATTTTTCTTTGGATATACATTTAGAGACGCAGACTCACTGCTTTTAATCTCGTTATAAATTAATAAGGCTAGTTTGATGTTATAATGTTGCTGAATTGTAAAAACCTCGTGTTTGGAGAAAAAAAGAGCGGTGTGAGCGCAAAAATTTAATTGTCTCTGCATCGAATCGCTTTCTTTTGTAGGACAAGTAACCTGTTAAGATTCGTTGTTGCTGTTCTACCCCTAATAAGTAAAGAGTAGTTTAAGTGAGAGTATAACAATGCGTAATACAATTCACGTTTTAACCAACATGGAAGAAACAATTTAAGCCTGCGTAATATGCCAATAGATTGACAATGTTTTGAGGAGAGGTGTTCAACATGGCGGGACCAAGTAAAATTTTCATCACACCAGACACCAAGAAATTTATGTGAACTTACATTTTCGATAATATTTCCTTCGAATGTGATACTCATGTCATAACTAACGGGTTTACTTTTTTGGTTTAAAAGTATTATATTTTGTTTTTCCAGTGTTAAGCTGAAGTTAATTAGACCGCAACCATAGTGATAAATTGCCTAGCCAGTCATTCGACAAGAATTCTAGTTCCATCAAGTTCAAATGAGAAAAAAATACATTTGTATCGTCTGCGTATATGATAATGTCGGGTGTTTGTGGCAGATTAACTATGTCATTTATGTAGAGAAGAAATAACAGGGGACCAAAAATAGATCCCTGAGGTACACCATACTCAATAGTTTCAAATCTGGACTGCATGCCGTTTATAACACTATCTGTGACCGTTCCGTTAGATAACTCGGAATTAACTCCAACGCCGTACCTCTTATACCGTATTTTGGCAATTTTTAGAAGAATATCATGCTTCATCGAGTCAAAACCTTTTCTAAAAACTAAGAAAATTCCGAGTGTGAAGATTTTATTTTCTATACTGCTGACTATCTTATCTTTTACTTTCAATAACGCCATTTCGATTGATTTGTCCTTCTGAAACCCATATCGCTGGCTTACGATCAAGCTGTAAGGAAGTTGGTGAGTCTTGCGTTTATAAGTCGCTCTAATATTTTTGAGAACTATGGTAAAAGCGATATTGGTCAATAATTATTTACATTATTTGGTGCTCCCACTTTATGCAACACGCAGACCCTAGCAATTTTCATTCTCTCTAGGAAAATGGTTTTGCTTAATACGGCGTTGAAATGTGAGAAAGAGGCGCTGAAATTAAATTAGACACCGCTTTAATCTTTTCAGCTTTTATTTCATCTTCGCCAGCTGCGGTACTGTTAGCCAAAGCATTGATCATAGTAAATATTTCCTCCACACATGTAGGAGACAGAAAAATTGAGGTAGGCACATTTTTGCTCACGTAAGATTCCGCTCCATCGTGGAACATCGAGAATGGTGATGCACCAGAGGCTACAAAGTGGGAATTAAACTTATTTGCTAATGATTCATTAATTCTATGTAATTCGTGAAATGTAAAATGTAATGTAATGTAATTCAATTGCTTTTAAAGATACTTCCGCATTGCGTAATTTGAATCGGCGTTAGTGACAAACAGAATTATACGGTTGCGCAAATCTCGTTTACCAGAATGGTTTATTAGCACGCAACAACTCAAAATGAAAAAAAAAAAACATCGTATTGCTATTTTATGCAGTCCAACCATGAGGAGCAGAATATCACTGATACATGTTACAAAATATTTCTGAAAAAAAAAAAAAAGAAAAGGTCGCTTTAGCTCATCTTGTTGATCGTCGTAAAACTGCAGTAAGAGGCGTGGTCTGCGACGCGTAATTAATTATAGTTTTACTTTATACGAGCACTAATAGAGCCTTACTTTATTTTTTCCCACCAGGAAGGTGTAGGCAAGCACCTTTCTTGTGAAGCCAATTTTCGAGGAGCAAGGGAGCGCGGTACTATAACACCGCGGTACCACCATCGCTGAAGGTTGCGAATAGTGACATAGCTGAATATAAGGTCCTGCGGCGGACCTTAGACGCATCGTTTAATTACAATCCCTATTCCCTATATGGGGAGCTCACTATAAACAAACTTGTGATACAAAAATGAGTGAATGGATAACGAAGAGCGCCCACATATTAGCCAGGGCACTCGTCGCATTTTCTTCAAGTAGGTTGCATTCGGAAAGGCACTCAACGTTGGGAGACGCTTTGTTGGCATTTTGAGAGGTCATCCTGCTCGTAGTTAGTTTCCTGTCCCGGTCTATGCTTATTAATGTGTCTTTTTTTGTGTCCACTTCTCACTTTCTTTCATGTTATTTTCTTGACCCTCAAGCCTGCAATGTCGTCGTGGGTCGTTTCCCGTTCTGCGTTGCGCCTCAGTGGGGCATTCATTACTTCCGTAAAACCACCCCATTTGTTTGAGTATTTTTGAGGAAAACTCTAGGAAAAAAGGCGGCTATAGGAAGGCGAGGTGGAAAGCCTTCATCGTACGAACTTTAGGGTGAAATATGAGACACAATCGGCACAAAAGCCATGTTTTCACGAGCTTACTGTAAGTGATCCGAGCTTATCGAAGCTAGCAACAGGATTTGGTTGCCGGAAAGAATGTTCAAGTTTGCTCGGGCCACGCCCACGCCACTTCATACCGAAAAACTCGGAAAATGGAAGAGTGCAAAAAACATCTATTTGAGATAATAAGTACAAGATACTCATAAATGTAATTAAAACACAGTATCAAATACTCTCAATCAAAAGTATTTGCAAGATACCAAGATACATCTAAAGTATTTGAAATACAGTATCTTGAGTAGAGTATTTGATATAGGCAGAAGTCTTGTTTTTATAGCAACGCGTGACGCATAGGACCTTATATTCTGGAAAGACTGTTATGGTTAAATGGCGTATTTTCGTGATCTTGGCGTTAACTGAGGGCATACATTGCCGCGATTTGTAATAATAATATTATTATTATTATTAAAATTCAAATATTTTCATACGCGATTTTTCGAGCTCTAATGTATTTGTTGCTTATGATCTAATTTCAAACGCGCGAACAAATATGACAATCAAAGGTGTGCTAATTATCATCACTGGTGCCAATTGCAGCATTTTTAATTACCAAGTAGAATAAAAATAGTCTAAAATGAATGAAAACATTCTACCTAATGTGAGAAATCCATGTAAAATTACATTAATTGTGGGTAAAGTATATTTTGCTATCAAAGTCGTGACTTCTGACAATCCGCAAAAACGTCCAAAGTTGCTGCTAATATCCTTCCAGATCAAATGACCAAAATAAAAAAGAACAATACTAAAAAATAAAACATTATTTTTAATTAGCAATTTTTTTATAACATTTAGTTACTTTCATTTTTACTCCCTCGTTTTATCAATCTCAGCCTTTCCAGTTCGAAGGAAAGCCTACGTGCTCTCACGTCAGCTCACTGCAGCACGTTTCGTTGGCGTTGGAAGCCGGCGAAGGCAAGTGCAGTGTGTTTGCGTTAGTTTTGCGTTTTCCATACTGCGCATGCGCGGAGCCCTAAATTGCGGTCTTGGATGGCGCATGGCGATAAGGCGCACGCACAACGTGGGGCACGCAACCAACGCAAACGCAGAGCGCTTTCGTTTGCTTCTATGTGCAATACTACAACTCTCAAGTAAGGTACAAACCCATACCGGCTGCAGCACTACGTTGGGACAGTGAATAGTGTTGTTTGCATTCGGAAATGATATTTCGCGAGTCATGATCGTGAGCAGTTCTGCCGTGGCCATTGAGCAGGAGAATTGGGGGACCCTTACCACATCGCTTCCCGTTTCCGCCGCGGGAGGGCGAGCGTCGAGTTGGAGACGCGAATAGCAGCTGGCGCATACGAAGGTAGTCGAGCATAAAAATACAGAATGCCCTTATGATGTCCTATAATGGTCCAGAAAACATCCATTTTTGGACATCCTCCAGACGTCCTTTCGTGTTTCACTTCGGATGTTTTCTGAACTTCGTTAGGACATCCACTTGATGTCCTGAACGTCCCAGATGGGACATCCGCAGGATCCCGCTGGATGTCTGTGTGTTGTCTGGGTATACATATATTTCGGTGTGTTCTTGCACAACCTCTAAAGCGCTGTTGAAGAAGGTGTTGCCAGAAGTGTTGATGAACAGAATAAAATTATCCTGGCAGTATAGACTGACTTATGGTCATTCCTTGGTGAGTTTCTATCACCCAGATGTGCACAGAAGGAATGTATGCCCGAATCCAAATATCCAAATTACGTCCGAACTAGGTCCGCTGAGGGATCCTACTTCGGACGTCCGACGGATGTACGAACTGGTTACCTTAAAACGTCCGTCGGACGATCACGGCACGGACGTTCATTATATCCGGTACGGATATCTGTCGGACGTCCGACGGACGTCCAAGGTTTGCTGGGTTTTTATTAACCCTTCTTCTACTTCCTCTGTTCATTGATTCATAATCTTGCTACATTTGTATTGCATGCCGATGTTTTCTTTCGATACCCTCTTCTGGTCGTTGGTTCACAAGTTTTGGCACATAATACATACTTTGTCTTTACTAATAGTTCAGAATATTTCCTGTTTGGTCACAATGTTCTTTCTTTAAAAAATATATACTTTGTGATACTACCTTAAAAAGCATTTTGTAATTATGTCGTATTTCAATTGATTACTAAACTAAAATACGCCTAGTTCTTTATGTATATCATCTATTAAATCGTTTAATTGTTTTCAAGGTGCAAAGTTCACACACGATGTACAAACAGACCTTCCGCGACCATTTTTAGATTTAAAACTTTACTTCGACAAAGACCATACCTGTTGGATCTACAGTGAAGATTTAAAGAAAATACTTCAACAATACGACTTGGCCCAATCGAAGTTGATCAAGAAAAGAATAGCTAAAGCGGTCTAGGCTGAGCCCCTTGAAATCCTGCGACCGCACAGCAGGGAGAAGCTTTGGAGCAAAAGTGGAGTCTGGATACCCGATTTCAATCGTGTATAATTTCGTAAGTACCTTGATGCTTAACAAAGAAAGACGAAAAATAATTGACAGTAAATGCCACCCAGCTGTTATATAGCATATTGTATCCACAAAAAATATCTTAACTTGAAAAGTGTAGCCACCAACTTTGACATCCAGTGGTGCTGTCTGGCCAGAAAAGCTTATGTAGCTTTGCTCTAAATTAATTCCCAGAAAAAATCTATTGATCAATGCAAGGAGCAACATGCCAACAATTATGTTAATTGCAGCGTAGTTGTCATATTTGGGATTTTATTTCTCTGTGCGAGAGTCTATGCGGGCCAAACTGGCAGGTGTGTTAACGTCAGACTGGGAGAGTGCACCCTTTCACTCAAGTCAACACCGGCTGGACACCTAGCTGCAAAGGTGAGACAGCGAATGCACTTCAGTGTTTAGCCAGACAAAATTCCTCAAGCGATATCATAACCGGAGCACCAGAAATATTTATGAGGCTCTAACCATCAAAACTAAAGGGGATGCGTGTATTAGTGCACCGTCTATAGGGCTGTCTGACAAAGAAATGAACTACCTCCACTTCCTTTCATGAAGAAAGTTCTGGGATAATTTTTAAGTTTCTTAAAACTTGAAGTGTTTTATTTAATTTATATGATTTCCAAAAACTTCTTTTTCGCACCTTGACTAAAATTAATATTACCTCTTTTTGTGTATTTAATTATTACATCACTCACTAATTCATCTCTTTCACTATCAACGTCAGCTTAGTGTTGCGATTGTCCTGTCTTGTTGTACCACTTGTTCTTGTCCTTTGCGCTTTTTGATTTTTGTGGTGTTCACAATACAAATCGAAATCATTAACAAACATGGTGGTGCCCTGCGACTGATCTTAGGTAGATCCCGCTGTCTTCTGCGACATATGTTCAGCTCTGTACCATCGCGACCTCGGTGTCCCCTGCTCCAAAGTCTGCACCGCTCAGCAGCACGCTAAACAAAGATCCCGTCTTCGAACAAGAAACTTAGTGCGTGACGCCGAAGGGTACGAGCAAGCACGTGACCTTCGCTTTCTTTTCTTAGCTTCTGGTTGGCCTGCCGCGACATTTCATCAGCGCAGCCATGTTCGAAAGTTTAACCCGTTCCAACTTCCTTGAAGAGCGACGGGGCGCGTTCGTCAAGCCGCCACTATCTACCTGTCATTAAAGCGCCGCCATGCGCAAAAGTGTGTAGGAACCTTCAGTTACCGCCTTTACCCCTGAGGATGAACGGGCATCAAAAAACGAGAGCGCTTGCCTTGTTCACTTTCTAAGCGGATTTAATGAAAGGAGAGAGAAAAAGGTGTTACTCTTGTGCCCGTAGCTCCGCTGTGGTAGTCTACTACTCTTTTTGTAGAAGTGGTGGTTGTAAAAGTGGTGGTAGCATCTTACTCCTCAACACTAAAAGAGGCTACCACAAGCGAGCGATTGCCTGATCGGTAAAAGGGCAACACGTGTCGCTGCAGTCGCGCCAACACAGTGGGAACACGATTGCCTGGTCGGTGCCATCTTTGTAACAGCGGGAAGTTCGGCAGACGGCAGCCGTTCCCAAAGCGGGCTTTCGCAACGCCGCTGTTGTACCTCAGGCCTTCGCCTGCCAAGCACGACTCTGCACATGGGGTCTCTTTTTCCTTGCTCATTGAAAGCAGCAATATCTTCTTTTTTTATTAACTGTTTTGTTGTCATTCGTGTGATCTGACAAGGATTATAAATGACGGTATCAAAGCAAAAAAAAATATCGTTTTGCGTAGTGTAACTGTGTGTTGAAGCATTTCCGACGCCGATGGGAAGGAACAGCTTGACCACTTTCGCCCTCAGTGTATTCGCTGCACGCAGCGCCGCGTCCGGCGATTTTGCAGCTCCGGCTGTTGATCACTTTTTCCAATCTATTTCAATACCGACTGCACGTTTCGATTGTTTGAGATATACGACACTAGGTATGCTACTTGAAGTGACTGTAGAGAAATGAATGTTAAAGGCGTTAAATTACCGTTAGTGTCTCAATGAGCCCTGAACTCGACAGTCATAACTCAATTCGGAACACCTATGCAAGTAAGATGTTGAATAAAACATATCACGCGGATATAGTATATTGTCCGATGAAAACATATGTTGCCTTGGAGGCACCTGTCCAAAAAGCAGAACTATTTCTGTGTTAAAGCCTGTTGACACGTAAACAGGGCAGTGCGACTAGTCAGCGCTGGAAATAGGGCTGACTTTACACAAATGCAGCGCGGACTTTGTGTCATATCAGTGAACAGCGCTGATACAGGGCAAATAAGCACTGCCTAAATGCAAAGCCATCGTTAAATAAAACGCTAGGTGACCTCTGTTTCTAATGTTGATTCAGCGCTCAGATAGCGTTGCGCTGTACGTCTAAACCGGCCTTTAGATGGATTTCTGAAAACGGTCTTACTCTAGTAAGTCCACTACGGTCTTCAACAGTTTAGTGACGTGAATCTCTTCTCTTTCAGAAAGTGGAACGGCCGGTACGGGGTTGGCTGAAACAACCATGATGGCAGGTGCCATGCTGATGAGGGTGCCCAGAAGTGCAATGACGGAGTGGCCATGTTGTTGAGCATTCTGTCAAAAAGGAAGATGGAAGACAACCGATTTGAACACTTTCGTCGATAGACGGGTGGTTTTGATAAAGCGCGACAAGATGACCGAAAACGTTAAACCACAGTCACACTGATTCTGACTAGTACGTTGTTCAACTACTCTACTCAAATTACTGTATTTTAACTACTTTTCTGGGTAGCTTAGTAACTTTCAATTACATCTTTATTTCGGTAATTAGTAGCTTACTTTAATTACTTTTAACGAGTAACCTCTACTGAAATTACAAATTACATTCGAATTTTAGGGGTAAGTTCACTTATCAACAAACATTCCTGCTCAAAAAGAGGTAAGATATTGGAAGATCAGCTGCTGTTTGCAAAGAGGGAGAAGCATGTAGCGTAACCAAGG